>JAMAKQ010000059.1:144363-175097 GCA_023628475.1 Chaetomiaceae sp. PF1801
AGGGGCTGGCATTGCATGCATTTATTGGAATCTCGGAATTTTCACTGGGGTTAAAGGAAGGGAAATGGAAGGGCTTAGGTTTGCTTGATTTATGCGCTGGTTAAGGACACGATACCTACTGCTACATCACTTATTTATTGGTTTTAGACGGCGGGATAGGTTATACCGTTTTACTTCTTCAAGCATCTTAGGGCTATCATGGTGGTATTTTTTTAAGTTTCTTTTATCCCGGTCCAGGGGTGGGATGGGGGACGGGGTTATCAACACACATTATTTAAGGGTGGTGTTTGTTACATCAAAAAACAGCCACAACTTTCTGTTATACCCGCAATGGACTCCGTCTGCAATTTGTGGATGTACTGTATTTCGAGCGTTAGTCTCGTGCGTTCCACAGAGGCCCATGACACCAGTCGATTGATCTGGTGAGCTTGGTGACGGATTGTACTTGTATTGGACTGGATGGGATACAACCCGAGTGTTGTTTGAATATGGGTAATCTGAAGAGCATGGAATAGCGCGGTGGTTGATCTGGGTGAAGAAAAAAAAATGGGTGGAAATAATAGAGAGGAGGCCGCTCTTATTGAGCATCTGATGTTCCCGATGGGCTGGTGTTAAAGACAGTAAGGACCCCCCTGGGAATACCGCTACTTAGTTGTCACCACGCATCCTTGGATGGGTGAGGATAAAGCAGGCATCTAGCGGCTGAATACCCTGTGATGGCATGAAAGTCACAGCAGACACAGACACCATGACCCCATGGAAGTACACACGAAGGTCTCAAACCATTATCATTGCTTTCAACTTGCTCGTGACTAATAACCCATCATCGCCTGCTAGCAATAGTCGTCCCGCCTGCCATCATAAGAGAACATCTCGGCATTTCCCCCTTTCCCTGCAGATAAATCACCACGACGTAACAATCCGCTCCAACACATCCACCAAAATATCCGCATGCTTCTCCTCAAAGATGAGCATCGGCCGCAGCCGAACAGCACTCTGCCCGCTCCCGCCAATATTCACACCAAACTTCTTGGCCCTGGCCAAGAACTCGTCCCGGCGCGGGTTATCAAAGGCAATAAACGTGCCCATGCCCTTCCCCCTCAGATTCGCAAACTCCCCAGGGTACTTCTCCGCCAACCTCTCCAGCTTGTCAAACAGATAGTCCCCGACCTTCGCAGTGTGCTTCACCAGATCCAGCCTCTCCACCTCGTCAATAATCGCCCTGAACAGCAGCGCCCTGGCCGGGTCGCCCATCCACGTGTTGAACTGCCGGTACGGCTTGTTGGGTCTCAGCTCGGGGTTCCCAAAGTAGTAGCCCGCCGTCTGGGCCTTCTTGCTGAAGGTGACCATGTCGGGCGGGTGGGGGAGGTCCCAGTGCTCGTGCGCCCAGAAGCGGCCCGTGGCGCCGACGCCCGTCTGCACCTCGTCCACGATGAGCAGCACGCCGTGCTTGCGCGTGATCTCGCGCAGGCAGCGGAAGAAGGCTGGCGTGGCGTGGTTGTCGCCTCCCTCGGACTGGATGGGCTCGACGACGACGGCGCAGGGGGGCAGGTGGTAGGTCTTGATGAGGTGCTCCACCTCGGCGAGGGCGGCGCGCTCGATCTCGGCGTTTTCGGCGGCGTGGGCTTCCAGGGGGTATTTGAGCTTGGGGAAGGTGGCCTGCGGCCAGTCGAAGGCGGGGATGTCGAGCTTGTGGATGGGCTTGGAGCGCGTGGTGGAGAGCGAGCCGAAGAGGCGGCCGTGGAAGGCCGTCTTGAAGCTGAGGATGGAGAGCTGCGAGGCGCCGGGGGCTTGGTTGCGCATGGCGCTCTCCATTTCTTCCTCGGTGAACTCGACGTTGTGCCCGCCCCGCTCGCGCTGGCGGCGCCACATGAAGGCGGCCTTGTAGGCGGTTTCGTTGGCGTCGGAGCCGGCCATGGCGGTGAAGACCTGGTTGAGGCCCTTGGGGGCGACCCTGAGGATGCCGGTTCTGAGGATCTCGGCCCAGTCGGCGGGCGGGAAATTGCCCAGGGCGGGGCGGTTGATAATACCGTTAATCATGGCGTCGGTCTGGGCAGCCTTGCGCAGGGCAGGGTTGTTGTAGCCGAGCGGGATAGAGGCAATCTGGGCATAGCTGGGAGGTTGTCAGCCAAAGGTGTCCTGTAGTGGATAAGTGCCTGTCACCTTACACATCCAGTAGCACATTGCCATCGGGATCGGCAATGTAGTTGCCGACGCTCTTGGAGTAGTCGGTGAGCATGTTCAAGCTGCGCGTGTCAAACACCTCGTTGAGCTCGGTGATGGCAGCCTTGGCCTTGGGGCCGGGGATGTCAGTTTTGACCGAGGGTGCCTCGGGCTCCCAGTTGGAGTAGAAGGACGACATGGCGCTGGCCGAGGCCGTGAAGCGACGGCGGGATTCGAGTGACACGGCGGCTGGTCTGGTGACCCGGGCGGCGGAGGAGCGAAGCAGGGCGTTGCCGGCCCGGAGTGCTCTGCTCGCCGACATGGTGCCGTCTCTTTTTAAACTTAAGTCTTTGTTCTCGGTAGCTGTGCGTGGGTGGCAGTCAATTGACGAGGGAAACGTGTACTCGGATGGGCCAATTGACTCGAGGTCCCCCACGAGATGTTGACTGTTCAAGGTGTCGACCTCAAGAGGCTTGCAGGCAGGCAGGAAAGGGCAAGCGCCCAAAGGATATCGCCGGCTTATATTCTGACCATGGCCCCTGGCTAGGCCGTTCGATTGTCCAGGGTCCGGTTGGCGTTCGGATGCGGGGAAGCTGCGGTGCAGGGAGAGCTCAGATGATGGAGGAGGCAAGCAAGGCAAGATGTCATTACGTCAGTACAAATTCCCCAACTCCTTCCTCTACAAGAACAACCCACTGCAAGAAACAGCCCATTGTGCTTTGCATTTGTTGCCAATGGCACTCAGGTCACGACTACGAAGGAAACATCGCTAGGAAAAGGTATTTTTCTTAACCTTTATTCCAGATCCAAACCTCAACCAGTTCGGTAACGACGATCTGGGATGCTTTGGCGTGGCGCACAGCAGCCAGTCGGAAACCGCCTGCAACGGTCAGCTGGCACCCGTCCGGGATGTTGTTCTGGGCGGTCTGGGCAGGGTCCAATGCTTATCAGCGGCCCGCCGGCCACTGCAAGTGTCGCAGCGCTGCATCCGAACGGCGGCGCGGGGCACTGGTGATTGAACCCCGGCCCGCGATCGGAAGGAGTCAGACCACCGCAGCTCCACCTCCCTCGCTCCCGACAGTCCCGCGCCGGCAACCGCAGGCCGGAACGGGCGTGATGGTCTGATACTACATTGACCTGGAGATAAATAAAACCACCATCTCTGCAACCCGATAGGGTTTATCTGTCCATAGTTCGCTCAAAGTGCAAGATTGGAAGAAGTTGAGGCACTGTGCTACTTGTAAGTGAAGCCAGGTTCTTAGGTACTGCTTGTACCAGTATGTTATATCAATGTATTGGTACGGGAATCTCTCTGTCGCAAACCCAGCCACGAGAAAACACCGCGCGATATCATGATCCCCTTCTGTCAAGTGTATAGGTCTCCCTCATACCGCTCACTCATGCTGGCTATGAAAAAGGGGCTCAACACCTCCAGTATACCTTCAGCGCCGCGCAACCCAGCAATGTCCACCGTCGCTCAATCCCAAACAAGACTGCCAGATAGAACTCACATGGAATGGCGAATAAAAAAAAAGCAGACAGAGAGAAGAAAAACAAGCAAACAGCCGCTACCTAGCTAAGGTTTGCCGAGACGAAACCAGGCCAACAAAAGCTGAAGGGCGAATATCTGCGACGGTAGTAGTAAACCCAGGTGAGGTGAGGTCCTCCCTTCCAAGTACCACCCCGAGAAACAACCTCATATCCATACAGACCAGTCCGTAGAGAAAATCAACGACAAGAGATAAGGACCACCGGGGTACCCTCCACACCACCACCACCACCACCACCACCACCACCACAAACTCTACAACCCACCCCCCTGAACCTCGGGTGCCGCTGCAGAAGTCCGCCTAGACAGCCTCAACCTATTGAAGACGGCCGCCAGCCGCGGGAACCGAGCAACCTCCCACACGTACATGGGTTCGCGGCAGATCTGATCGAGCAGCTTAAACAGTCGGTCAAACAGCTCCGCATTCTCCATCCTCAAGTCGAGCTGCACACCAGACGGCACCCGGCCAAGCGCCTCCTCCAGCTGGGGGAACATCGTCACATCCACTGGCGAAGACGGAAAAGAAGAAGAAGAATCAGCACCTGCAGTCAAAGACGACGAAGGAGCCAGGACACCAGGGAGTACCTAGCTGCTGCCGGACCCCGGCTCCTCCTTCTGCGGCTGCTGCCCCTGATGCTGCCCCTGTGGCTGTTGCTGCTGTGACTGTTGATGCTGCGGCGGCAGCTGCAGGCCGGCGTTTTGGGCGATCTGCTTCCACGTGTCGAGCTCGCGGTACAGGCGCTCGCACTCCTGCTTGAGCTTATCATTGGACTGGCTGAGCTCCGCGATGGCCTGCTCGGTGAGGAGCTTCTCGAGCGTCCACTTCTCAATGTTTTGCGTCTCGTTCTCCTTGAGCTGCGTGATGAAGGCGACGGCCCGCTGCAGAATCGAGCCCTTGTTCTTCTCGCAGCCGGGCACGATCTTGGCGAGCTCGTTAATCCCCTCGTTGATGGTCTCGCGCCGGCGACGCTCCACTGTAGGCTTGGTTAGAGACTAGATCTGTCGGTTGCGATGTAGGGGGATTAGAACTTGCCTTCCTTGTGGTTGTCCTTGCGCATCTTGTGCCATTCCTCAGAGCCGACTGCGGGTTTACCATACCGCTGATCATGATGCGACCCGTTCCGCATCGGCACCGGGTGCGGCGACGGTATTGTCCCGGGTGGCGGTATGGTCCCGGGCGGCGGTGGCAACCGGATCTCTTCTGGGGCTTGCTGGTTGACGGCATGGTTGTTGTACCCGCTCTCATCGTGGTGGTGAGTGTCTGGTGTTGTCTGGTTGGCGAACGCCTCGGCAGTTGGCTGAGGCACATGGAGCGAAGGGTAGATGTTCAAGGCTGCAGCAGCCGTGCTGGATGCGTTGGAAGTGTCGGGCGCATCGTGGTGATCGGCAGCGGTAGCCTGAGCGAGAGCGCTGAAGTCGTCCACGTTGACATGGTCGTGGGCCGCCTGGGCGATGCTCACCGTGTCCCCCAACAAGGGCTGAGGCTGGGCCTCTGGCTCCGGCGCCGACATGGCAGCGGCCGGGGCACCGCGCTTGCTGCGGCGCGAGTCGGGCGAGGCAGACTCGCTTGCGCGCTTCCGCTTCTGGCCGGGACTAGTTGTTGCCTCTAAGTAATCGGGATGGACACCGACAGTGGCGGCCATGGCGGGCTGCGGAGCTGTCAATCCTGGAGAAGGGTTAGTCTTGCTGGACTACACCGAGCAGTTGAGCAAGTTTTGTATGAGCTATCAAAGCCATGGGGACTCATGGCGAGGCCATTCAGCGACAGGGCAGCCATTCTTAGGATAGCTTTTTTTTTTTTTTTGGGATGCTTTGGATCGCGACCGTGGCCACCTCGATGTCGCTACCAGCAAATGGCACATGGCCATTCCACAGGACCGCGTTGAGGGCGGAGTGCTCGCCAAACAATCCAGACTCGGTCTTTGCGATCGCTTCAAGTGCATATCTGGGGAAGCGACCATCGAGCGATGCGACAACTCGCGCTTTGATGAAACGGTGCCGGTCGCAGTGCAGTCTCTCACTTGAGAGGCGACTGTCGCGTAAAATACCGTCGCCGGCATTTACGGCGATGCACACGATGGCCCTGCACCGCGCATCGCTGCATGTTGCGCGGGTCGATTGACATGGCCCCTGCTCGTCCCCGATGGAGATATGCTGGCGACTGAAAGGGTTCCTTACTCTCTGTGGTTGGAGCCGCCGGGTCTAAAGTCGAGGTCATGTGAAGAGCGTGAACGTGCCCAAAAACGTGACGAGCGCTGCGAAAGGTCAGCCAGGTCCCGCAAATCGGTGCAAACGGGGCTGAAATCGATCAAATTAAAATCGCGGATATAACAGAGATCGCCTTCATACCTGATTTCAATGTCAGATTCCGGGCTTGTTTTACGGCACCTGTTGATGGTCGCTGCGGCGGAGGTGAATGAGAGAGGAGATCATGTGAGCTGAGGCTGGGAGGTGCACGTTAAATCAATCGCGCTGGGGTCGGGTCGCGGTGGGATCGGGTGCACGGGCCAACTGCTTTGCCGAAAACGCATGCATGCGCAAGCGATCAGCACCCGGCCCACCCTGCCTTTTATGATCTGTCGATAACAACTCGAGCGCCAACTTGAACTCGTTGGACTCTTATTACAGAGATGAGAACTGAAAGTAACAATTTCTGCTCGACTGCCAACCTTGCAGAACCAAGTGCAACAATGCATCAGATGGCGACTTTGCCTCGTCATATGTTTATTCTCGAGAGAAGACCAGCCTGGGATGAGGGTTCACACTGTGCAGCACGTGTGCTTGGCCGCACACCATCTCGCTCCCTCCACCAGCAGGTCTCATCAGCCTTCCTCAACACCATGAGCACACTTCGCGTCTTCCTCGCGCAGCCCCACCTGCTCACACCCCTCCTGACCGGCGAGGCAGTGAGACAGGCTGGCACATGATTGGGCCTTCTGGTCATGTCACGAGGCACCCCGTTCTTTGCCTCGAGTACCTTAGCTAACCATTCCTTGACTTTGTCTCGATCTCTTTCTGTCCCGTTCACAGCTTTAAGGGGAGCACTTCCTAACCCCTCTCACCCCTCAAACGAAGCTCGTGAGGGTTAGGGTCCGACTCTCTCTGACCCCGCTCCGCCTACACAGGTTGACAGGCCACAGGAGAACAAATCGGATGGCTGCCCACGGCGGGTCCCCCTGGCCATTAGGGTGCCAGGTGCTTCCGGCAAGAGCCGGCCTGGCCCAACCTCGATCACTCCAAGACAGTGACTTCTTCACAAGCCCACTACCCAACACGAATCCTAGCAGAAAGAAGCGCAGTATTTGCATGCAATTTCAAGTCTCCTGATAGACCAGGAGCAGCGTTGCCGCCATGGCGGACCTCGAAGCGTCCAAGATCAACCACGATAACCACCTGCTCCTTGTAAGGACGACGTCATGTGCCGACCATGCCGCACTCCCGCTCTGCTAACCACCGCCCTCTCTCTCAGGACCAATCGTGCCTGCGTACCCCATACGAGCTCCTCCGCAAGAACTTCCGCTCCGTTCATTATCCCTTTGAATGGGATTCAACCTCGGTCAAGAACCTGCTCAAAGAAACAGCCAACGGGTCGCTCAACGGCAAGGCCTCGCCCCAAGATGTCGTCAAGAACCTCGATCAGATGCTGGCCAAGATGCGTGGCCTGAAGCGCAAGCTCACGGCCGCCGCAGAGGAGGAGGACCGCCTTTACCACCAGATGGACGCCCGCGCTGCACACCTGCGCGAGCTGGCCAACCTCAACACTGTCGACGACGTCCGCTACGAGGCCTGGTCCCGCCACCGCCTTGACCGCCTTTTGGTCGACTACATGCTCCGGCACGGCTACGACGCGTCGGCGATAGCGCTGGCCGACGAACGGGAGATGCGGGACTTGGTCGACATCGACACCTTTGTGGTCATGAGCAAGATCCGCAAGTCGCTCGAGGGCGGCAGCGTCCAGGAGGCGCTGGCCTGGTGTAACGAGAACAAGAAGGAGCTCCGCAAGATGCAGTCCAACCTCGAGTTCATGCTCCGCTGCCAGCAGTACATCGAAATGATGCGCACCGGCTCGCAGACCAAGATGCTCGAGGCCATCGCCCACGCCAAGAAGCACATCACCCCGTTCAACGACACGTACCCGGAGGAAGTCAGCACCATGGCCGGCCTGCTCGCCTACCGCCCCGACACCCCCCTCGAGCCTTACGCCTCGCTCTACAGCGCCTCGCGCTGGCGAAAGCTCGCCGAGACGTTTGTCGAGGCCCATCTGAAACTCCTCAACCTGCCCATGACCCCGCTCCTGCACATCGCCCTCTCGTCAGGCCTCTCCGCCCTCAAAACCCCAGCCTGCCACAGCACCCAGGCCCAAGTCCAGCCGCCGTCATCACCACCTCAAGGAGACCACCCCCAACAACAACAACGACAACCCACCAACGGCACCACGTCAACCACTCCCCACAACCAGCAGCAGCAGCCGAAGCACCACCACGGCACCGCCTCCCTCACAACCCGCGTCTGCCCCATCTGCTCGACCGAGCTCAACGCCCTCGCCCGCAACGTGCGCTACGCCCACCACGGCAAGAGCCGCCTGCTCGAGCACGACCTGATGCTGCTGCCCAACGGAAGGGTGTACGGCAAGGCGCGTCTGGACGAGTACGCGTCCAAGTCCGGGTTGCCCCCGGGCAAGGTTAAGGACCTTGTCACGGGTGAGGTGTTTGATATGGGGGAGGTGAGGAAGGTTTTTGTTACTTGATGTCTTTACTTATCACAGTTAGGTGTGGTGTATGTGTATGGGTGGGTGGTATGGTTTGAACTGGTGCATTACTGGCGTTGGTTTTACTTATACAAGCTTGGGTCTGTTATTTATATCATGGGGGCATACGGACAGGTTTGGGACGGATGGAAGGGGTTTGGTTGGGTCAGGGACGGATGGACAGAATATGGTAGCGTATGTCTATTTGTTTGAACTTCGTTCCGCCTCAGCCAGTTTGAATACAGTACAGCACAGGAAGGAAGGGAAACAGGACTGGTGGTTAGGTCTTGAGCATGGTTCAAAGCAACATGAGCGTTGAGTACTCTCACATCATACACACTCGGCCATGGTTCCCGACTCAACCTGTGCCAACATTGATTTTAACCTCCCAAGTCCACATGTACTTGTACACCACACCCACACGTTATCTGACTGTTAACGGTGTCGCTTCACTCTCATCACACAACGAAGCCATATTCAGGGGTACCATAGCCCTGGCAGCTTCCTAGAGAATCAGATGTCAAGACCAAGAAGCAAGGACATTAACACTCAGAACACACAACACCACACTATACCACAAGAATCAGGCTTCACTGACATCGCTATACCCGATCCCATTCATTGATTGATAATAAAACAGACAGACACACAAAACCCTAACGACACACCACCAAAAGAGAACACCCCAGTCCCATTGCAAGCATGAATGAATCAACGCAAGTTCCCCAGTTTGTTGTTACCTAAAAAACGCAAAGTTTACACCCTACCCTACCCTATCTACCCTTACCCCCTTTACCGGCCCGCATTCCCGCCAAAAGCAAACGCCCCAAAAACTCCCCCGCCCCCGCCCGGCGTCATGGGCCCCATCCCCGTCGTGCTCGCACTCCCCGTGTTACCAGTACCATTGGTATTCTGCGAGCCAGCCGGCGTGCCGACCAGCCCGACGCTGCCTGTATTCGGCGTGCTGGGAGTGCCGTTTTGGAAGGTTCCGTTGGGGTGATGATGGTGGTGCTGGTGATGATGATTCGGCGGGGTGTTTTCCACCTGCTGATTTCCACCGGCGTTCGCGTTATTGGCGGCGGTGATGCCGGCGCCGGCGCCGCCGATGGAGAAGTCGGGGATGCCGAGGCCCCAAACCTTGCCGAGGTGGTCGTCCGAGATGTCGCCGTTGAAGATGCGCTTGCGCAGCTCAAAGAAGACGCGGCCCGTCAGCAGGCTGTCGGAGCCGGCCTGGTGGGCGCTACCCACGCGTTTCAATTTGAGCGTCTCGGCGATGTGCTCGAGGCCGGATTTCTGCTCGAATTTCTGCATGATCTCGATCGCGCTCGGGTCGCTGGGCGTGAGCATGCCGCTGTTGTGCAGCTTGATGGCGTGCTTCATGAGGTGCTTGACGTCATACGTCGAGGGAAAGTACAGCTTCATGATCTGGTCGAACTCGACCTCGTCGCACGGCAGCGGGCGGCACACCAGCAGCTTGGTCAGGTAGCCAAAGTCGTAGCCGCCGTGGAAACTAATCCAGCGGACGTCGTCGAAGCAGACGAGGCCCGAGGGGATCAGGAGCGACGCAAACTCGTGCGGGTCGATGCCGTCGCGCTCCAGCAGCGCAAAATCTATGCCCGCCTGCTGCAGCGACTCGATCGACGTCTGGTTGTACATCTCGTCCTTGAGCGAGAACTTGAAGTTGAACTGCCAGGCGTACGGCAGCGGCGCCTGGTTGCCTGTCCTCCGCAGGTCGGCCGAGTCGGTCGAGCTGGGGCGGGCCGGGGGTTGCTCGCCGTCTTCGTTGAAGAGGGCGATGCCGATCTGTATCACCTTCAACAGGTCCACGTTGGCCCGCAGACATTGGTAGTGGTAGTCGCTCTTTCCCCTAAATCCCCCCATTGGCCTCGCCACGACGCCCGGAAACTCGGTGTCCTGTTCAAAGGGTAATCGGTCAGCCCTCCACTTCATCCACCTTGACACCGAAGACCACACACCATTGCAATGTACGGATACCGGTCGACCAGGTCCCGTAGGTTCGCCATCTCCTCGTGCAAGTTGTGCTTCCACACCTCCCGTATCCGCCCCTTCTGCGCGACCCGTGTCGCGTGCTCGACCAGGCCGTGGCTTTGCTGCGGCGCATGTTGTGGATGCTGGACGGGCGGGGCGTGCTGGGCGTGCTGTGCTTGTTGCTGTTGTTGCAAGGCCGCCTGCTGGGACTGTTGTTGCTGCTGCAAGTTACCGGCGTGCGCGAAGCCCATGCGGGCGGCGTGGCTGGCGAGGCCCGAGTCGGCGCCGACGCCGAAGCCGGCGGCGGCATTGAGCCCGCCAGCCAGCCCCAGCAGGTTGCTGTTCGCCGAGAAGGGGTTCACCTGGCCGACCTGGTTGAGGTAGGCGGCGGTGGCGCCTAACGGCGGCGGGTGCGAGGTCGCGTGCTGGGCATGGGAGGGAAACTGCTGGTGGTAGGGCGAGATGGTGGTGGGCCCGCTCGGGAATCGGTTGAGCGGCGGAGGCATCGCGTGGTGGCGGCGCCCGTGGTCTCGGTTGCCTCTACGTCTAACCTATGGTGAAGGCCGTATCCTGAGAGCCGTGTCCGAGTCGTGTCGTGAAGCGACCATTCCCGTCCCTTCTCTGGGGGGTTGGTGAATCGCGGTGGCGGGCGGCGCTTCGATGGGTCGCAAGACACTGATCGGGTTTGATGGGGCTTAAGGATTGGTGTTGGGATGGCCGTCGGAGGTGAACTAGAAAATGTTGGTCGGTTGGAATTGATGGTGACGTGTATGCGTGGTCAAGGTTCGGTTTTGCAGGCGCCAGATCAAAGTTTATCTCGACCGTGACGGTATCAGATTCGCGGGGGGCTGAAGGGAAGCGGCGGCAGGTTCGTTCTGACCCGAACGTAACAGCAAGCAAATGGGAGGCACAGGCCGCATGGTGCACGGGCCATTTCAGGCTTGACTAAGCGGCTTGGCGCCCGCAGCCCAGAAGCTCAAACCACCACTTCGGTCCACTGGAGCGCATGCGACGTCTTGCCGTCAGTGAGCTCCCATCCTGCTGAGCAGTTCGACCCCGACGAGCAATTGCCAGCGCCACAATGCAGCCCTCGAGGTGCGATTGAACCCACACCTTTGTTCACCGATTGCTGTTCCCAGACTGACGCCCGACTTCCAGAATACTACGCAACGGCGACCCGAAGCCCAACATTACGGGCTTCGAGATGCGCAAGTTCCTCGCCTCGACCGGCACCCCCCGCTACGATCCATGGGAGAGGGCGTACGTTGCCCCTCCCGGGTTTGGGGCGTACGGTCCCCCCCCCCCCCCCCCCCGATTACTCCGATAACTTGAGGCCGATCTTATCTGACTTGGATATCTCTATGACACAGTGAGGCGTGGCGCTACACGGGCCGCTTCAGCCGGTTCAACCGCTTCAAGAACGCCTTCCCGGGCCTGGGCATCGCGACCGTCGCCTTTGCGGGCTACTGCCTGTACGAGCACTTCTTCCTGGACGACAAGCACGGCCATCACGGCGTGGGGGCCCACTAAATGGATGAAATAGCCGAGGCACGGGTAGAGGAGTGATGGAGGAATGGAGGGTTTGGTTGAGTGGGTTCGGCTTGGAGCTGGGAGAAGGGATAGTCGAGGGGCGAGCGGGGGATGTATGTGTACCATGGATCAGCAGGCGAACGGAGGGACGGGATACAGCCTCGATTCAAGACGGGCAAAGAGTGAGGGGTTGGGTTGCTGACGCCCTGAGACAGGGCGCCAACCATAGAATTGGCCCGGTGCATGCTTTACGCACGCGGGATGGAATAGCATTGTACATTTTGACGCAGCCAGCCTATCTACGGGATACAATGACTTTGTGAGCGCGCAGGGTCAAGCCAGGATGAACTCGAAGTCGGCGCTTATGAGAACCCGAACGGCCGGATGCCGCTCATCCACGAAAGCATTGTCCGGGACGTGCGGTTGACGACATCAAGCAGCAACGTCAGTGGACTTTAGTCACTACAGATGAGCCTGCCCACCTTGCCCCTTATCCTATTTGCAACGAGCAGGAACCAGTCTAGATACCCCGAGATGTCAAAACTGCCGATCCATGCAATATGCGCCGAAATGCAAAGCACCCCGTAAAGACGCCGTCCAGTCATACCCAAAACGCCAAAGTTCCAAACCAGACCAGCTGAGCAACCCTACAGCCCAATCCCATTGACCAGATCCAACGCCCCCTCCACAGCAACCTCCAGCTCCCCCACCCTTCTTTTCAGATGTCGGTTCTCATCCCTCAGCAACCCAACCGTATCCCACGCGACACTCGCGTCCTGCCCCTTGCAGTTGGCACACCCCGCCTCCTCGGCCGACTCGCCCGAGATGCCCTTCCACATCTTCTGGAACGCACTCATCTGCTGTCCGGCCTTCTGCTTCGGCGTGACATGCGCTGAACCATTTCCATTACTAGCCCTCGCGCTCGGCATCCCACCGCCATCCACCCTCGCCCCCATCACCGACGATGCCCCGTCCGATAACGCACCGGCAGTATGGGCAGAAAGAGGCAGCGCCGGACTCCGACACCTCGAGAACACGCTCTCGCTCTCAGCACTCTCATCATCATCCATCTCCTCTTCCTCCTCTCCCTCAGCAACCCCACTCTCACTCCCCTTCCCACTCCTCCTCCTCCTTCTTCTTTCCCTCCTCTCCTCATCAACACCCAAATCCTCCGACACCATCGACGCCCCCTCCCCCTCAGCCTGCAACCCCCTCAAGACCCTCACCTCCTCCTCCACTCTTGCCCTAGCTTTCCTCTCACTCTCCAACTCCTCCACCAACCCCCTCACCACCGCCTCCTGCTCCTGCGCCCGTGCCGCCATGCCCTCAAGCTGCATCTTGAGGTGCCGTGCCCTCGTAACCGCCTCCTCGAGCTCGTCGGCCTGCGCGGCGCGCTCGGCGCGCAGCTCGCGCAGGGCGTGCGCCTGCTCGCGGTAGGCGGCTTGCATGCGGGTGAGGAGGCCGATGGCGTTCATGTGCAGGTTTTTGAAGGCTGAGGGGGAGAAGGCGTCGCGTGGAGAGGTTGGGGATGAGGGTGATTGGGGGAAAAGGGCGGCTTCGATGTTGAGGGTGTAGAATTCGTCGTTGATAGTTGTGGTGGTGGGGTCTTGTTGGTTGGTGCTGGTGGGTGTGGTTGGGTTGAAGCGGGAGGAGAGGGCTGACATGAAGCGGGAGGCGGTGGTCATGGTGCTTTTGGGGGTGGTGGTGACGTCTGAGGCGGTGCTACCTGGCCCGCGGAGACGGGTGGGTGTGGTTTCTGGTGTTGTGGCATCTTTGGAAGTGGTGTGAGATAAGCCTAGAGCGCTGGCTGCCGCCGAGCTGCCGCTCAGCCAGCTAGCGAGTCCCCCGCCTCCGGCCCGGGGGCTACCTGCCGCCGTTCTCCCGTTGCTCCTCCCGTCGCCGGTGTAGGGCATCTGCTCCGAGGGCGAGCGGGTGTGCGTCTTCCTCGTCGGCGACGGCGTCCTGCTCCTGAAGGCCAGCGGCAGCAAGTTGGGAAATGAGTGCTGCCGGCGATGGTTGGCTATGCTGAAGGGGGAGGGCGAGGGACTGCGCGAGTCGAGGTCCTCATCAGCAAAGCCGCTGTGGTATTCTGATAATGGTGAGAGCGACGGACGCGGGGGGTTCAGGCCATGTTGCGGCTGCTGTTTCTGGCTTGGCTGGAATGGTGAACCGGACGTTGGTGCGCGCCGCTCGAGCTGCTGGCGAGAAGAAACGTGCCCATCATCCGGGATAGCCACCTGCGGTTGTAATGCGCGGGCAGGCACGGACTGGGGTGGAGGGCGCAACTCCAAGGGCGGAGGGGATAGCGCAGGGTTGCTGCTTAGCATGATGAGTTAATGTTTCGGGCGGGCCGTGGATATCCCTGGCTCGCCACCGCAATCTGATGTTGGTCGCTGTTGGTCGCCCTTGTTTCGTTTGGCGGGGTCGACTGGGAGCTTGATGTGTTCGAGTATCTGTATGACGACCTGGACATTCCAGGTCGAATTCTAGCCCTCTTCGGCCGTTTTCGTGGGGCTGAGATTCCAATGCCGATGAACTTGGTCAGCTCAAACCCAGCCCCTCAAGCATCGAGACAAGCCACGCCGGATGTCGAATTCCAAGGGTGTTGAGCCTGCGCGGGTTGATGGGCAGGTCGTAACTCGAGATTGACGATGAGAGGTTGGCGAGGGATCAAGAGTTGATCACCGAGGTGATTGTGATGTCGCCGGCCAAATAAACATCCAAGCCTCCGCTGAGGGGTCAGTCGGATCTGGATACGGCGGTTAACCGGGAATGCAATTCGGTTTATCGATTCCAAATTCCGAGTCCAAGTCATGCGCCGAAAATATTGTGCCGAGTTCACTGTCATATGGGCATCGTTGACTGAATTCAAGCTGCGATGAGAGTGAAAGGAAGGAAGCGGGACAACGGCAGGCGGCTCTGTTTACGAGAGCGGCAAGCGCCTTCCCAGTTGGGCGGTTTTGGGGTCCTTGACTCCTTTCAGAGGTTCGGTTGACATGATCCACGCGGCAGCTCCACCACGCCAAGACACAACCTTGAATGTGATTCTCAAATCACTGTTACCCTGGCTTGAAGTTGGACAACATGTTGGCAAGATAGATCAGCTCAGCCCTCGTATCTGGCCGAGGGAGCACCAATACTATCCTCCTACGTGGTCAATGAACAGAAGCCCTCGAGGAACCGATTGGTTCGATCGATAGCGTGAAGACAAGTACCTTTTCGTCATTCGGTGAAATCCGGTCTTCCTGGCGGACAATGGTCTCTGGAATTCTGGACGGAACCCCGGGCGAGGAACTGGAGATGCGCATGTGGCTGTCCGACATGTCGATCTGTCAACCATCAGGATTTGGGTTACTGTCCTGAGCAGTTGGAACCCTAACCCGGAAAGTCACAAGGCAATGAGTGAACGACCAATATGGAACGAGAATGAGATGGGAACAACAGTAAATCTGTTTAATCTACTGATTCTCTCCCACCCAGGCAGTCACGCTGGCCATCGTTCGTGACATCGCTGCCACCGTGCGCCCCAAACGGCGCAAACCCAATTCCATCGAGCCCGCCCGCCTCGAGGCAGAAGGACTATCCTAAAGAAACCGTATCCCATGTCCAGTTTTCACTCATCTGCCGCCGACCAATATCCCACTCCCACCGCTCAGTAGAACGACTCCACTATCGTCTCCTTCATACTGGTATTGATCGCCCCCGGCGCAGCACCCTCGCCCAGCCGGAAGACACTCTCAATAACACTGAGCTCCGGCGCCGTGGTATCAAGCCCCGTAACCGCCATCCAGTCGTTGACAACCATCCCACCACCAATGACGTTGCTCCCGCGGTTGACGCTGCCCGCAACAAGCGGCACCTGCAGCAGGCTGCTCAGCTCGTCCTGGTCCTGGATGCTGGTCTTGGGGTGCACGAGGCCGCCCTGGTTGCTGAGGGCCATGTAGGAGCCGACGAGCACGTGGTCGGCGACGGTCTGGCGGAACACCTCGACGCCGAGCACGTCGGCGATGATCTCCTCGGTCTCGCGCTCCAGGTCCGGGTGGACCAGCGCCGTGTGGTCGTTGGTCACGATCACGTTGCCCAGCGCCGACAGCCGCTCCTCGATGCGCTGGATCCGGATCTCGTCGGGCAGGCTGTTGCGCAGGTGCTGCAGCTCCTGGTCCGTCGTCGATGTCGGCACGAGCAGGCCCTTGCGGTTGCTAAGAGGGTATCAGTCTCCTATGTCTTTTCTTCCTCGCCGCTGCTTGGATAGGTGCGTCTGCATACCCCGCTGTTAACCGCCCGATGATGCGCGTGCCCGCAATCGTCGTCCTGCAGATGGGAATGACGTCCTGTAGCTCGGCCTCGAACACGCTGTAGAAGTTCTCGCTCGCGCCGACCGCCACCAGGGCGTATGAGTTTGTTAATGTCGCAAAGACGCCAACCCTACGGAGCGGTCAGCCATGGCCTCGAGCGTCGCAAAATCGCATTCTCGCCGCGGGGTCGAGAGCTCGTCTGCGATTGTCGATGGTGGGGCGGGGCAAAAGCTTACTCGTTGGAGTTCTCGAATTGTGCGCGGACAGCCATGATGCCGGGTGTTGATACTCTGTGTTTTGTGTTTTCTAAGAGAGAAGGAAGATATGTAAAGGTCTTCGAGGAGTCGCCGGGGACTTGGAGGTCGGTCGCTGTGGTGTCTGCTGGTTTGCTTGCTGATGATGGGCGTGGTGGAGGCGAGGAAAACGGCAGATATATATTGCCCCAGCTGAAATTTTGGCGGGGTGCTGTTTCCGTAAGTTACGCACACTGCTCGGTGTGTCTTGAGGTGACCCTGAACTACCAGGTAGGTGGTAGGGATGCGGCTTTCCCTTTCCCCTGTTCTCTTTTTCTTTTTCTTGTAATTAATTATTAATTTCACATTCCAGACTCCCGTCTGTGGACTCTTTTAGTTGGTAACTCAGAGCTGCAGAACATTTGGTATACCCAGTCCTTCAATACTCCTAACCGCTGAATATTACACGGAACACTTCGCGGAGCTTCTTAACAGCTTCCTAATTATACTGTCATGCTCGCATTCTACCATGATGATAGGCATGTGAGAATCCCTTACCTTCCACATCTCTATTCTTGAGACATCTCATACTGTCCCAAGCTTCAGAATTACCAGAAAACCTCATCTTACCTGACGGCCTCCCAATGCCGGGTGACTCAGCCTAACTGATTATCTAACCCAAAAGGGCAAGCGACATGCTGACAGATCTGAGAACACCGCCTCCTTCACTTTTTCCAGTGACTCAATCCATCGACCAACTTTGCCGCTTGAAAGCTAGCATTTCACTATGAATCATCGGCAACTTCTCTCATTGGCCATGAGCCATTCACACTCGACCCATCGCTGCGTTACCGCACCCAGCTCAAGTCGGTCTCGTCGGTATCGTTTCTCATACGCACCGAGCAGCTAACAGGTAATTAATTGTATTGAAATGTACAACTCATGCCGGGCATCTCGATATACACACTTGGCGGGGTCTTGGACTCACTGAGTACCTCCAGACTTGGATATTCACCAAGCGTAGCCATATGTTCTCATAGTCTTCTTCCAGGTATATACACCTCTCCGACCCTAGAGATGGACATCCCACTGCCCCCGTCCCTTCTCATTCATGAACCCATGCCAAGACAACGCTGGTACACCCAGGAGTAGAAAATTCACGGATATCTTCTTTCTCATACAAATCATAATAAACCCATCCCCGACGCCAGTCCCAAACCAGGCCCAGGCCCCCCGTCTAGCTAAGGTAAATAAGCCAGTGTAATGACGAAGCCGCATCATCATGTCCATGTCCATGTCCATTCCCAGCCCAGGTTACCAGCCCAGTCCAGCCCATGAAAGGCCAACCCAACCGAAACCCCCTAAACTCCCACCCCCCAAAACCCAAACCCATACATACATAAATCCATACATACCATATCATCCCATCCCAAGCGAAGGGATCCTGCTAAGCCAGATCCAAAGCAGGGACAAACCTCGGCCCCGCAAACCCCTTCACCACCACCCCCTGTATATCAATATTCTTCCCCGGGTCCTGGTGCGGACTCCACATCTTGAGGAGAATAAACCGCCCGCTGACGGGCGGATCGAACCGCACGGTGCACTTGTTCTTGTCCTTCTCGATGAAGAAATGCGCCAGCGGCGCCATCAGCTCGCCGCCCACCGCCCGCACGGCTTCTTGCGTCGCGATTTGGGATGCTTCTTGGGCTTCTTCGAGGGTCATTCCGCTGGTACCGCCGGTGGCGGCAGGGCCGGTGTTGGAACCTCGGTTGGTGGAGGTGTTGTTGTTGTTGCTGGTGGCAAGGCGCTCGCGGGCGAGGCGGTAGCGGCGGCGGACGGCGGCACCTGTGGAGTCGCGCACGATGTCGTCGTCGGCGGCGGCGGGCCAGTGCCGGTAGGGGGCGGCGAAGATCTGGATGCTGTCGTCCTCGCTGTCGGACTCGAAGGGAAGCGCGCCAATCCTATTGGGCGTCCGCCGGCGAGGTGGGCGGGGGTGGGCTGGATTGTCCTCGTCGCTTTCGTCGTCGTCTTCGCTGCACTCGGTGATGACGTTGAAGGGGGCTGGGGAGGTGGTGAACTCGGGTGGGATCTGTGCTGTGCGGCTGTCGTCTTCGTCGTCCTCGTCATCGTCGTCGTCGTCGTCTGCTCCATAGCTGTAGGCGCGCAGGGCGCGGGACTGGACTCTCACTACGCCGGTGCCGTCGTCTTCGTGGCGGAAGATGACGGTGCCACGCCGGTGACTGCGGGCGGGTAGGTACTGAATCTGGTATTGCGCGGTGCGAGTGAGGAGGTCATCTGACTCCATCGACACGAATACCATGCCTTCACGGACTCTGTAGAGAACATTGTGAGTACATGGTATCATTTCCGGGTCAAACTGAGGGAGCATACGGGCATGAAAACCTGGACCCTGGGGCCTTGATGACGAGCTCCTTGAGGCTAAAGACAGTCCCGCCCTGGTGCTTCAGGACAATGTTGCAGCGGTTGCTCTTGGTGCAGTACACCGAGCTGTCATTCTTGAGAATGTTCTCGGGCGGATACGAGTGCTCGTCGGCGTACAGGCCCCCGTCGCAGCTCACGATTTCCATAGTCAGCGGGCCGGGCTCGACTTGACCGAGCTTGCCGTAGCGAATAGCCTTGTAGTTGGCGGCGACGCGATCCGAGTCGAGCTTGCGGCGCTTGACGCGGCGGCTCTCCTCGGCCGCGTCATGCGGCGACATAGCGGGCGGTGCGCGCGGCATGGTGCTAGAGTAGCCGGTGATGTCTAGTAGCGCTCGGAGATGGGCGTCAGTCTCGTGGATGTTCCGGTCCAAATTGTCCAGGGCGCTCGCGGTGCTAAAGCTCGAGCGATAACGCTCTAGGTACCGGTCGACAGGGCGATAGCGGCTGGCGCGGGGACCGGATCCGGCAAACGTGGCAAGCGGGGAGCGGGCTCTCGAGCCGAGAGATCGGAGCGGCGGAAGGGACGGGGGGTCGGGTGGCACCCAGGTAGCAGAAAAAGAAACGTCGGCCTCTTGCGGGTCTCTGTTGAATCTTGGTCGCAGGTCTCGGTCTGAACCCGAGGCCATCCTGGCTTGGCCGGGCACGTTGGTTCCCAAGCTCCCAGCAGTACCAAACAGCTGCTGGCTGAACCTGTCAAGGTCTTCGTGGATTTGGCGGATCACTGTGTACAGCCGCTCGGAGGTGGTGTCGGCCGGTCGGTCATTGGGGGAGGAGTTGAGGTTGCTGAAGCGGCGGATCGATCCGTCGGCGGCTCGATATGTTCCGGGTTGCAGCGGCGGCAGGAGGGGACGGTTGTCGGACTGACTTTACGTGTTAGAATCGCAGGTCAAAACAAGGGATTCTTCTTCTGCTGAGCCCGCTAGTCGCATAAAAAGAGGAGAGGGTACGCTGCAGTGGAGGTCCAGCGCAGGTGACCAGGTAATCAGGTGGACTTTTCTGGCGAAGGGCATTAAGTACTGACCATGGGACAAAGCCGAGGCCTGACGACGGGAGAGCAATAGCAGGGCGCGCGGTATGAGGGTGTGAATTGACGTCGGCCTGCTGCAACTCGAAGTGAGGTTGAAGATGGGTCGGCTAGTTATCGGAGAGCCGGCTTTGGTGGAGAAGGGTTCAAGACGACGACGAATCGAAACTGCAAGCACAAGGAGCCACGCAGGGACACGGCAGGGAAACAACGGGGCGCGGGAGGCTCACCGTTGCTTGGCTGGGCCGCAGTTTACGAACGCGCCATCAATCACTTCCTTAAAGGGATCTTTGCAATATCTTGAGAAAAAGTCAATGTAGCAATCGTCCCAGATGTGGGGAGCCACGAATACAGAGTTGTAGTATTTGGGAAAGAGAAGTAGGTAACTTGGAGGAAAGAGAACGGGTAACAAAGGAGACTGTTTCTTTCGGCCCAAGTCCCGGTCGTACGCTAGGTAACAACAAACCAGGCTGGATTGGCAACGGTAATTACCGAGAGCCAGTAATTGCTAGCTGGTACTCAATTCTTGGCCGTCAGCCCCAGCACAAACCAAGTACTTCTTAAACTCGCGTCGCGCCAAGCCTCCAGCAACCGCGCCGCGCTGCTCTGCAACGACAACTTCAAGCGGAACTGCCAAGATTCCAGCTTCAGTTTCAACGGAATCATACACGACGCGCTCTCGCCTATTTCTCAATCTCGATACAAACGGTCAAGACCTTCGATTTTGCATTCCGAATTTATCAATCCAAGAACTCTGCTACCCTGCTCTGCAGGCATCCAGCCGTTGGTTTGCTTTCAAGCCGACCGACTCGCAGCGCACTACCTTCGTACCCGGTACCTTGTATGAGCTGTGCGGTTTTGAAGCAGCTCGTTTGCAGCCGACTTGGCCATTGAACTGCTACAACTCAGAATCACCCGTTTCACCCGTTCAACTCGTCTCTTGAGGACTCTACGTCTCAACTTCGTCGTTCCACCTCGAGATGGATCAACAGGCCGAGCCGCTGGCCGCGACAACCGACGCGCAAACAACCACCATTCCCGCCATGCAAACCAATACCAACGGCTCCGTGTCAGCGCCGTCAAACGGCATCAGTGCTGGTCAGTCATCCCTCGCACAACCTCACAGCATCTCGCTAATACCCTCCCAGACGAGATCGCCCTCTATGACCGCCAGATCCGCCTCTGGGGCATGAAGGCCCAGGAAAAGATCCGCAACGCCAACATCCTCCTCATCACCATGAAGGCCCTCGCCAACGAAGTCGCCAAGAACCTCGTCCTTGCCGGCATCGGCTCGCTCACCATCCTCGACTCAGAGCCCGTCACTCCCGCCGACCTGGGCGCCCAGTTCCTCCTCTCCGAGGAGGACAACCCCATCGGCACCAACCGCGCCGCCGCCGCCGCCGCCGCCTTGCAGCGCCTCAACCCGCGCGTGCAGATTCACGTCGACACGGTCGATGTCCGCTTGAAGGCACCTTCGTTCTTCGCCCCGTTCGACATCATCATCGCCACCGACCTCGACTCGCCCACACTCAACGTCATCAACACGGCCACCCGCCTCAACAACCGCCCCTTTTACGCCGCAGGCTGCCACGGCCTGCACGGCTTCCTCTTCGCCGACCTCATCGAGCACACCTTCGCCATCACCCGCGCCAAGTCCAACATCCCCACCCCACCCGGCCCCGAAACCCGCACCCGCTCCATTCTCTCCGTGACCCCCAAACCTTCCCCCTCTTCCAATACTACAGCCGAAGAACTAGTAACCAAACGCGAGCTCTACTCAACCTGGTACCTCGCGTCAGGCGCGTCCCAGCTCCCCGCCGAGATTTTGCGCTCCCCGCGCCGCCGCCGCGCCGTCACCCCCCTCCTGTCCTGCTTCCGCGCGCTGTGGGAATTCGCCTCGCTCAACGGCGGCCGCCCCCCGCAGACCGACAACCACGCCGACCTGGCGCAGTTCACGCTGCTCTGCGGCGAGCAGCACAAGGCGCTGGGCCTGCCGGCCGAGACGCTCCGTAGCGAGGTGCTGAGGTCGTTTTTGCAGGGTGTTTCTTCTAACAATGGAAGTAGTGGAGGAGGGGGGGTTGAGGTTGGGCCGGTGGCGGCTGTGTTGGGCGGGCAGTTGGCTCAGGATGTGATTAACGTGCTGGGGCAGTCGCAGCAGCCGGTGCAGAACTTTGTGGTGTTTGATGGCGAGGCGATGGAGGCTGAGGTGTATGCGCTGCATCCGGAGGGGGAGCTCGGGAGGGGGTTGTTCGTCACGGCTGCGTCGGCGGAGGCGGATGGGGGTGCTCCGGTGGGTGGGAGTGAGGGTGGGTTGGAGGTTCCTGCGGTGGCTTGAGCAGAGCAAGAGGCGGGGACATGGAGTTTCGGGGGAGCCAGCCATGTGGGTTGTGTGGAATTATGTATAAGTACCTTCTCCTATGCGGATGCCCTTTTATGAGGGTTCGCTGGCTTGGGTTGGCCACCCTGGGAGTTGGGTCGTAGGGACTCTTGCAGCGTCATGATTTCGGCTGCTGCGTGGATAGAGAGAGGTAAACAAAACGAGCACTATTTTTGAAAAGAAGTCTCAGAGACTTCCTCTGCCTCGACTCTCCCATTCTTTCTTGTCTCTCTCGGCTCAAGTTGTGACCACACTGGATTCTTCACCCTAACCACCTTCGGTGCTGCCCTGTTGCATGCCATCTCAAGGAAGCTTCGAAGAGACAGCAGATGGCACTCAGTCCTGAGCACTTGGTTGGAGGTACTCCCGGGCTATTCACGCGGGTTCGTTGGCCAAATGTTAGTATCCCTTCAACCTGTTGTTGTCGGACTCCCCTGAGGGAGCCTCGACAGACATAAACAGTCTCCAGGATGGAAAACGGCCAGCAATCATATGTATACTCAACAGCTCATCAAGCCAGAATGCAATTCTCTCTTTGGAGTACATGATGCATCCACATTGAAACACTCGATTCCACCCGCGTGTACTTGGTATATCCATCCCGCCCATCCCACGCATTCATTCATCCACACATCCAAACCCATAGACAGCATTACTCTTCCGCCCACATTAACGATGCGGAGTATGAACGTGTATCATCATTCACCCCCAAACCCCAATCACATCTCCATCATGCTGTGCTGTATTGTACAGTCCAAGCGCTTCGCTCTGCCATTTCATCTCTACCCGCAAGCAATTCCAATTCCAATGAACGGGGTATCCTCAAAGATGCATCCCCCATATCCCCACCTCCCATTTCTATTCCATATAGTTATCCAAGCATGTTCTTTCTCTTTTTCTTCTCTTGTTCTTCAAACTCTCAATCATGAGACCTCATAACCGCCTCTGGTAACAACCTCATGAGGCATGCGATAAACTCCCCCGAGGTAAGCCACCAATTGACCTCAATGCATATCACGCTCTTCACCGCCTCCACTTCCGCAGGTTATACGGACTCCGGGCGGGCGGAGCAGGCGTGGCCGACCGTGCCCTGGCCTTCTTCGCCTTGGTGGGAGCGGGTTCGGTTGCAGGGGGTTGTTCTGCGGGAGGTTCTTCTTCCTCAATGGTGAGATCGATAACAGTTTCGTCTCGCTGTTTGTTCTGCCCGTTCGTCTCGGTGATATCATCAGGCGACTGTGCGCCAACCTCCCTCGACGTGGTGCCAGAGCCAGGTCTGCCCGCATCCCCATCACCAACCGATCCATGCGTCGCAGCCGGCGCACCAGGAATGAGGCCCGCCGGTGGTGCTAGTGTCGGTGCTGGCGATGTCCGTCCAGCAGTCCGAGCCGTCAGGTTGCTGACCCCCTCATGCGCCGCCGGTGCTGCAGACACAAGAGATGCGACAACGCCAGCCTGCCGAGCCGATGATGCCGAAGTCATGGCAGGAGGAGGACTCGGCACTGCCATACTTCCAGCCTCGCGCGGTGCGACGTAGGGGATGAAAGTGGGAGCAGGAGCAGGGCTTGAAGCAGAAGCAGGAGCGGGAAGAGAAGCCGGAGCAGGAGACTGGTGAGCAGCAGGCGCAACACCTCCAGACCCCGAACCAGACGACGCCGGTACCATACCGACACCCGCCCCGGGAGGACCCGATGCCGCCGTCCCAGATCCAGCAATCCTCATCTTCTTCCCCGCCCGTCCCACCCCATCCTCATCATTCCCTCTCCCCCTCTTCCTCCCCGCAACCTTCTTCCCCATGTTCGCACCAGCACCGGTACCAGCCCCACCTCGCCAACCACCCGCCCTCTAAGCAGACGGTTCATCCGAGGCAGCGCCAGCACCAGCACCAGCACCAGCACCAGCACCAGCATTCCCACCCCCTGCATGATCTCCACCCCTAGCCGCAGGCCGGGCCACAGTACTAGCCGCAGTAACACTCTTCCGAATATTATTATGCGTCCACCCCCTGATGTGCGTCGGCCCATGCTTCGGCGGGGCCTCCACAGCGGGGTAGTCTTTGATCGAACCGCGCGGGTCAAAGGGGACAGTCCGCAACTCCTGGCCGCTGCCTGCGTAGGAGAGGCGGTGGGGTGGGGTTGGTGCCGGTTCGAGTTTGCGATACTTTTGTTGTGAGGATGTTGATGATGAGGTTGCTGGATGGGAAGGGGGAGGGTGTGAAGGGGGCGGGGGGTTGAGGGCTGAGGAGCTACCTGGTCGGGAGCGGTTGATTTGTCCTCCTGGTGGTGGTGGTCCTGCGGCTGGTGCGAGAGAGGGTTGTTGGGGTGCGGGTTGGTAGTGCATTGGTGGTGGTCCTGGCGGGGGTGGGCCGAGGGGGGGATGGCCGAGGTGGGGCTGGTGGTATGGCGGGGGAGTGCTCATTCGCCGGAGAGGTGCTGGGCCCATCGGCTGGCCGGGGAGCGGAGGATGACCTTGGAGGGTGTTGGGCAGCGGTTGTTGCGGCATCATGGGCTGCATGGGCTGCACGGGTTCTTGCAGGAAGGAGTTGTGAAACGGGCGGCTCGGTGGAGGCGGGTAGAATGCGCCGCTGTTCGAGGGCATCATGTTGCTGTGGTGCAGGGCCGGGCTGCCCTGAGGCTCGGGGTACGCCGGGGGCTCGTTCAGCAGACTCCGCATCGGCCGCAGCGCCGGAAGGGCCTTGGCGGCTCCCGTGCTGGAGAAGGGAGTGCGGCCGGCTGTTGTTTGCGGGGCCGGAGGGGCGACGTGGCCAGGCGCTGGAGCAAGAGAGACGCCAGCGTACTCCTGAACCGGCATCGGAGGGGGCGGGGTGGGCGGCTGCGGATTCAGGGCGGTCCGCAGGAAGTCGTTGCTTCGGGCGGGCTCCACGGCGGCTGTAGGCCCATCATGCCAGCTAGGGCGCATGGGTTCGGGCGGCGGTGGATACTCGTATGGCCGGATATACTCGGGCGGAGGCTGCTCATAGTCACTGGGCCGCGCAATAACCTGGGGAGGAGGCGGCTGCTGCTCGTAGCCACTAGGCCTTATATCGACTTGAGGCGGAGGCTGCTCATAGTCAGTGGGCCTGACAACGACCTGGGGCTGCGGCTGTGGCTGCTCATAGTCGTTGGGCCGTGCAACAACCTGAGGCGGAGGGGGCGGTTGCTCATAGCCGGTAGGCCTCACATCAACCTGAGGCTGCGACTGCGGCTGCTCATACCCACTAGGCCGTACATCAACCTGAGGGACCTGAGGTGGAGGCGGCGGTGGCGGCTGGGCGTAAAGCCCCGGGTCGATCAGCGTAGGCTGAGGCGCGGGAGGCTCCGGCTGCAGAGCAAGGTCTGCGAGGCGGGAGAGGTTGGTGGTGTCGGCAGGGGGCAGAGCGGGTGCCTCCTGCACAGGGGGTGGTGAAGGCTGCCGGGTCGGCGTCTCGGTGAAGACGTCGCGGATCGCGTCATACGGCCGGGTTGGTTGGGTGCGCTTGGCAGCAGCGGCCATGCGGGCGGCCTCCTCTTCCTCTGCCTCGATGGTGGCAGCTGCGCGGAGGGCATCGTCGGCGAACTGGACGAAGGCGGTGGTGTCCTCCTCCACCGGCTCGGGAGGCGGAGGCGACGGCGACGGTTCTGACGGTGATGGCTCGGGCTGGCGGGCGGCAACCTGGGCGGAGTCGATGCCGCGAGCAAGCAGAATCTCGGCCCGGTGACTCTCCACAAGCTCTGGGTCTGGTGCGACCTCGTCCTGTGAGATATCCTCCTGCTCGCGGACGGTGCGTACAAGCTGCGCGACTTTCATGCGTGCCTCGACCTCTTCCGTCTCCCTGTCCATGCGGGCCGCCTCGATGGTCCGCGAGGCGTGGATGGGGTCGCCGCTGGGCGGCACAAACACGACGGGCTTCCAGCCGGACACGATGGGCTTGGGGGGCTCCCACTCGTTGACCGAGTCGGGCAGGACGATGCCGAGGGTCGGGTGCAACTTGTGCTTCTTGAGGAGCTCCTCGTCCAGCTCCCCAGCGGCCATGGTGGAGTCCCAGATGCCGACCCTGCGGTCGATGAACATGTAGTTGGAGCCGGGCTTGCCCAGGTACTTGCCGCGGCGCTGCTTGGTGGCGCCCTTCTTGGCGCAGTTGGTCGAGTCCCGGAAGCCGATGTCGAGGTCGTCCCACTCGAACAGGTTGGGCACCATGATGCGGTTGTTTGGGACGTCCATGCGGGTGGGCCGCCTCGAGATCAGACGAACACCGAACTCGTCTGGCCTTGTCGCGCCGCGGGGAATGGGGAGTTCGGGCCCGTCCTCGAGCGTTTCGATGCCGCTGGCGACAGGCTGTTCGGGCCGCTCGGGGCCGGCTTCCTCGACCGGCTCGGGTGCCGCGGGCGGGCTGGGAGGGCTGGAGCCCGTGTCGGGGGTCGTCGCCGCGCTCTCCTCGATGGCCTCGTGGGCGCCGAGCAAGCCGGCCGGGTGGCGGGGCATCTGGGCGACGGCATCGTCGCCCTTGGCAGCAGCGGCCGCCTTTGGCGCTGGTTGGCCCTCCGGCTGCCCGGCTGCCTTCCGCTTGGGCTCGAGCGGTGAGGTCTGGGGCTTGACCATCAGTTCCGAGATGGTCTTGCCGGAGTGGGGGACCTCGACCCCGTCCTCCGTCTGGTAAAAGACGCCTTGCCAGTCGGCGTCCTCCTGGCTGATTTCTTTGTATAAATACCTGTCATCAGGCGGGGCCGGCAACTTTGGAAGAGCGCGTCAGCTGGCAGAGCATAGAGATGGGGTGCAAGAAATAAACTCACATCGAAAGGCAGGCGGTTGTCGTAGAGGTACTCGAGCATGTCGACCTGGCGGAGGAGTTGGCCGTATCTTGCCTCGCACATCTCGGCAACCATGGTCTGCAGAATTTGATGTGTCAGCAGGGGTGCCGGCGGGTGTGCCAACGAGCAGACGAGGAGGAAACGTACCGTGTATTCTTCATTAACTTTTTGCTGCTGGGCCCGCCAGACATGCTCAACCATGGCGAGACCGTGCTGGAGGCGGTCATTGCACTGCTTGATGGTGTCGTCGCGGCGCTTGCGGAGGAAGTTCTTTGTGGCGTCGTACTCGGGCACCTGTTTGTGCAGCTCGGGGTCCTCGAGCAACTGGTTGATGGAGCGGTCGGCAAACTCTTGGACGGCCGGCTTGACCAGCCTCACGACAGACGAGTAGGCCTGCTTGAGCTCTTGGATGCGCTCGTGGGCGGCCTGGACCTTGTAAGAGTCGTAGACTTTGTGGCGACGTCCACGACCTGATGACGCTTTTTGCTGTGCTGGCTTGGTGACCCTGCCGGTGCCCCGGCCGGCGCGAGGCCAGCGGCCGCGTCCCCTGCCTCTGCCACTGGCGGTGCCTCTGGTTGGCGGGGCAATCTGGGCGACTGGCACGTCCTCGGACATGGCGTCGTCGATATCTGGCGCGTCCAGGGCGGACTGAAAGCTCTGTTGGCTCATGGTGGAAGTGTCTGGCGTGGCGGAATGGGAAGTGCCGTTGACAGTGAGCCGGGGAAGCGGAGCACTGTTGTTGTTGCCGTGGAGGGTGTAAGTGAGAGGTGTTGAATCCGGATGCCGGGGGGTGCTTGAGATCTCCATGCTCATCGCCCGGGTCTGTGCTGGGGATGAGGTGGAATCGAAAGAGGAGCGGGGAGCGGTTCAAGCGGGAATCCCGTGGCGGAGGCTCATGAGATGATTGCTAGCCGGCGAAGGCAATGTTGACGCACTGCGTGGGTGATTTGCAGCAGCAGCCCCGAGTGAGCATGTAAGAGGGGCGGGATGGGCCGATGCGGTCAAACGAGAAATGCACCGCAGTCTTTGTAAGATGAGAGCGGCGGGTCGAAGATCGAAAATATGGGCACACCGGCGGTGGAGCGTGATGGTGTATGTAACACAAGATGCTCTGCCAGGTGTGGGAGAGAGAGAGAGATGAAGAAGAAGATGTCGAGGAGATCGTCGAAAGAGAGTGACGAGTATTCGAGGCGGGTCAAGAAAAAGACGATGGCTCGAGGTGATCGGGGGTCGGGGGTCGCCGACTGCAAGCAGTGCAAAGTGCAAAAGTGCAAACCCGGGCCGTGATTTAAAGGGCAAAGATGCAGGCCGACACAGCTGCGAGGGCAAAGACAATGGATGAAAGAGGCTGTGAATGGGACGGCCGTCAACAATTGTTGCTGAGTCTCGCCGGCTGCATCGCCTATTGTGTGTGGTTAAGTTCTGCGTGTGAAGGACCTGACAATAAGAGACGCCGCCCCAGGCTGGCGCTGGTTTTCGACAGCCAGCGGGTCGACAAGGGGACGGGAGCACTCAGACCAACCGGACCCCAGCAACCTTGCCCGCTCGGTGCACCAGCCTGGCCCCACTGAGGCTTTACCGAGTCTCTGGCCAATCACAATGCTCGTACTCCTTCCAAATCAGGAACAGGAGCCAAGCCGCCCTTTTCAGTGTTTTTCGTCCTCTTCCTCAGGCTCACCTCGATCAGAGTAAGCCAGTCTTGGACCAGACAAAAGAGAGGGAAATAATAAGGACATTGTATTTGACATTTCCGTAGTTGGATTATGCTAAAGGATTCCTTATATACTGGCATGTCTGAAGCTGGAACCCAATTCTCATCGATCCCTTCTTGAACCCTGAGGTGGCCATTGCTCGCATTACCTTACCTAACCCTGTTGCAGAGTCTAGGTACTCCATATTGTGTGCGAGAGCCACAAGCGACTCTCCAATCTTTTTCATCAGCGCAGCCCGCCCATCACTTCATAATAAAGTAGCCGCCATGATTGCCGTGAATCAGGTAGAGATGAAGCAGACAGGCAGGCAGATGCCGTTGCTCTGATTGCGCGTCATGTGCTGACTGTTGCGGCTCGTCCGATGCATCCGTAGCGAACTTGAAACCTACAGTACCTCACACCATCTGGCCCTTCCATTCCAGGTTTCCCGACTCGACAGTGGCATGTGTATTCTTTGATCGGTATTCCGAAACATTGCAGCTGCGGCCTAGCTTTCCAGGGTCCCGGGTCAAACACAAGACGGAGCCAATGCAGATATTTTATATTTGTTGGTCGGATGCAGGATTCATCGCGTGCAAGAAAAGACAGTTGAGAAAAAAGCATTTTCGAGACGACTGCTGCAATGGATCTCACTACACGCTGTTTGACATCAGACTGTCAGTCATCTGCAGCCCTCTGGGCTGTGTTGCAGTCTTGCTTGTGCAGTGTTGACTGATCTCAAAAACGGGAAAACCCACACTTTTAACTCCGGAGCCGGCTTGGCGCCAACTGTCCAATGGATGCCCGTCCAATGCGACCTTCGGGCGCCAGCAGGGATCCGCACTCCAGATCCACCGCCCTGGCGGCTGGGACCGAGCAAAAAGCGGGAACTAGATTTTCGCGGCCAATTCCGAATTTCCGGACGTCCGGACTCGACCTGACCCGCCTCTGCCGTTGGCCTTCCGGCGTCATCCCGATATCTGCGAACCCTGCCGCCGCCGCCCGAGCCGAGTCGCCGACCTCGCTTCACCGTCAAGAACATCAATTGATTCCCGCCATGGCCAAACGGCGCGGTCTGCTTCAGGACGCCGTCAAGGCCGTCAAGCAGCAGCAAAAGTTGGCAAAGACCGGCCCCGGGACCAAGTCCACTCCCGCATCAAAGCCCGGAGCAAGACCCGGGCCCGGCCCGCCAGCAGCAAAGAAGCAAAAGACAGCTAACAACAAGAGCAACAACACCCATCACCAACAGCAGAACCAGAAACCGACCATTCCCTTCTCCCCCTCCGATTCCATCCTCCTCGTCGGCGAGGGCGACCTCTCCTTCGCCGCCTCCATCATCACCCACCACCACTGCACCAACGTGACCGCCACAGTCCGCGAAAAGGACCTCGCCGAGCTCCAGTCCAAATACCCGCACGTCTCCGCCAACATAGCCGCCATCGAGCAATGCCCCACCTCCCGCCTCCTCTACAACATCGACGCCCGCAAGCTCCCCGCCTTCACCACAAAGCCCAAACCCCCGACCCACCACAACTCCGAGTCAACATCATCAAAGTCCGAAACAACAACAGGCGCCATGAAACGCATCATCTTCAACTTCCCCCACACCGGCGGCAAATCAACCGACGTCAACCGCCAGGTGCGCCACAACCAGGAACTCCTCGTCGACTTCTTCCGCCGCGCTCAACTCTCCCTGTCCCCCGGCGGGACCATAATCGTGACACTCTTCGAAGGGGAGCCATACACATTGTGGAATATCCGCGATCTGGCCAGACATGCCGGACTACAGGTCGAGAGGAGTTTCCGGTTTGTGGCGGGGGTGTATCCGGGGTATGCGCATGCCAGGACGCTGGGGGTGGTGAGGAATCGGAAGGGGGAGGTTGCGCAGGGGGCGTGGAGGGGGGAGGAGA